>JACEVL010000394.1:0-42500 GCA_020284085.1 Aporrectodea caliginosa
ACTAGCATGTTTAAACATATTTCAGTTACTACATACTGTATGACAACGATGCAACATTTGAAAACTAAAATAACAGTTCAGGACAGTAATACAATGTATAAAAGTTTTAAGGTAGCATTCTATTGGTAGGCCCCGTATTTGTGAAATTTTTAGTAGGCCTGGGTCCATGAACCCACTGGACCCATGGTTAATCCAGGTCTGCATACAGGCAACCAGGTTGATATTTCTAAGCTGTTTCTCAACCTGGACTGTAAGTTAGAAATGATCCTTGAACATCCTAACTTTGTAGAGTATAGCATCTTGCCATCCATCTGGTCCAGTGCATCACATCTTGTGGCATCGCTTGCACGCTCCATGGAATAACAGAGAAAGATGACAGCAAGTTCAAGTAACTCACGAGTCATTGCAAGTTTAGCTGTTGAACTGGAAGATGTTGTTTGCAAACTCGGTTGCATCAAGCTGAAGACTTGTCAATCAGTCGGCATACATTGATCCTCAAGTGCCATCTCAGCTCCTCCAGGTCAGTAGGTCAATGTGTGCCCAACTGTCACGGAAACACTTAAAATGGCCAATTGCTATATGGTCCAATGCAGAATGACTTCATGTAGAGATGTGATGTTGACATGCTCGATGCAGCAGATCTTTGCTAAGCATCTTCTCAATCAGATAACAGCTTGACAACCTGTATTTGATCCTATTGTATCAAAACACACTGCTCTCACCATGTCCTGACCCCACCCATGATAGCCTGGCTAGTTGCTTCACCTGTGCTGTGCTTCACCTTTGGTACAACAGGGAGAAGGTCAACTTCATAGTACTAACACTAGCACAGGCAGTCTGTTAAACAGCTTCTCCTCAACTTATGTCAGGAAGTATCTTCCACCCCAACTCAAATACAGCACCCTTTCCTTTGGCTTCGGCTCTGCTATGGTGCTATATAAATCGTCTCATATTATTATTACTATTATTATTATTATTATTATTATTATTAATGCACACGCAATGGTATGTGCATAGGTAATGTATAATAACAATTACTACCTTGCATCAGTTGAATTAAGCCCTTAGTGCATTATCCTTTCCCCAGCAACTGGCAGTTCTGGTTCTGCAGACAGAGGATCATTAGACTGCAGTCACCTATCTTATATCTGGTTCATTTAATAATTTAGTAATTTTACATGATAACAATTTTAAATTATTATTCCCAATTATTAAATAAGTAAAATAATCAGTTAAAGTAGAGTAAGCCGAAGCATGCGAAATGTGGATTTGGAGGAAAATGCTGAGGGTCCCCTGGACTGAGAAGAAAACAAATGAACATATACTGGAAGAGATAGGACACTTAAGAGGAGAGATGACATTGAGACAAAGAGCGGCGAGACAAAAAGTGATGTATTTTGGCCATGTGATGCGGGCGGACGACATGGAAAAGGAGATGATGCTGGCGTGTGGGGAGGAGGAAAGACGAGGAAGAGGACGACCAAGAAAGAGATGGATGGAGGAGATACACGAGACGATGATGATGAACATTCCGGAGCTGAGAGAGGCGACGAGAGATCGGAACACATGGAGAAGGCTGACTATGACGGTCGCTAGGATTCAGCGAATCGACGGCACAAGGTGAAGCCTGTAAGGGTTAGTAAACAAATAATAATAATTCTCAGTGGCGTGCACCCATACATAAAACAAAACTATTTCCACTTTGAGCAAACTTTTAATAGCATCCAATTTAAACCACACTTGACCGGAATCATTCATATATGCTATATCGATAAAAAGTAGGGAGTAGCTACTGTATTCTGTTAAAATTTTATTTTGCCATTACTTGCAGGACCACTCTACATCTCTACATAACATAACATTCATAAAAATTTATAAAAGCACAACTTCAAGGGAAAACTCATAAGTAGTGCTGTTGACACGACAAGGGGAACCCTTGTTCAAACGCTAGTATTCATTGGAAGGTACCATGTTTTCTATAAATGACGACACTAACCCTAACCTGACCTTAACCGACTCACAACATCTATCCTTACCATAACCGACCCTCACAACATCTAACCTTACCCTAACCGACACTCACAACGCCAGTAAACTTATGCACCCAGATACTAAATGTTTACTGTATTCATACCACATTGTTTACATTTAAAATTTACTGTATGACAAAAGCCTTGATCACTTCACAGAAAGAAACACAGAAGAATCCTACAGACCTGTCATAGCAATGAAGCATAATTATATCCAAATGCTATCAACACCGAACACAAGTGTACAGTAGAAGGTCTGAACTATAGTCCTGCATCAATCCTTAGGAGATATCAATAAGCAGTGACCTCAGACCGTTTGACTAAACACACATACACAGCAGCTCACAATAAAACACACAGTGACTCAAACGTCTGCATTGAGCCACAGCTGGTACGTGACATAAGCACCTGAGACAAACTGAACGGATTTAATATGAAATTTGATTATATACCTATCTTGCTAACACTTAACAAAACTTATAGAATACTTGAATAATTCCACTTTACAATGGCATACAATTACAAGTGCCCTAGAAACAGTCACCAAATGACTCCTTCTATGCAAAAGTAAACTACATATATTTTTGACAATTAAACTGTTCCAAACTGAACCATTCTGAATGTTCTGACTTCATACACATAAACAATCTGGTAAAAACATTCAATGTGGTCTAAAGCTAGCATGGGCGTATTTATGGGGGTTTTACGGGTTCATACCCCCAAACAACTTTCCGAAAAAATTATTATATACTTTAATATACATGTGAATTACCAAAAAAACTTTACTTTTTGCGACCATCTCCAATGGAAACCCCCTGAAATCTTAAACCCCCCTCCAAAAGTGTTTCCTGACTATAAGCTAGACAGATCTGGAAGCTTGTAAAGAGAATATATCATGATTTTGTTGTAGACCACAGTGACCATTGTGTAGTAGATTCAAGCAGGTTCAAGATAACCTACTGCCATGGCCAAAATTTACTCTGGAGAGTTTGGCTTCAATTGCCTACAGTAGTCAATTCAACTATAATGAACACATATTATATCAGCACACTATCAGTGGTAGATCAGAGGGTGGGGTGCGGTCTGGCAACCCACCCTCATATGCCATGCCTAGAAAACTGTCTCTCTGACAATTTTTCCTTTTATCCATGGGATTTAATCCATTGGGTTAAAAAGAACACACACTACAACAATAATATTATCTTATAATAATATAAGATACTGATAAGATCTAGTGATTTATAGTATTTCTCAAGAGATGGTTTAAGAATCAAGTCATGTAAATTAATAACAAAAAAAATACAGCCCGTAAAAACAAAGTTTTTTACTATATCCATCTAGTATCCTATAATGCGTCTTATGAAGCAGTTACCTCTACAAATATATAGTCCGCGTTCATTTTACAACATAGCGTCCGTTTAATGATGCAGCGCGCCCGTTTCTGTTGCGACCAATGGCAACGCTGGCCAATGGCAACGCTGCGTATCGGAAAAGGGGATTCCCGATTCGAAAAGTTGAGTCCCCGATTCTATAAGCTAGCCTTTTTGGGGAGCTGAAATTTTGATAGAATGAAGTGTCTGCGAGGGCGAGTCTATCTGCCAAGTTTCAGGACGATTGAATGATTGTAAGTGATCGAATTAGTCGTCGCAAGATTTGACTTTTTAGCCTGTGGCTCAAGCAAACAAACAAACAAACATTCAAGCAAGATTTCCGTAAGTTAAACTAGATGGATAATAATAAGTCCAGAACAATCAGAAACACTGTGTACTGTATATATTGCAGTAGAGCACTATAGCTTGATAGCACAGGTTATTATCATAGACAAAAGTGTCTAAGTCCACTACATGTGGTGGCAGAAAAAATTGCAATAATCAGCATTCTGGACATTAGTAACCATTATCTGCCATACCACATGTTACATTTTATGATCGTTATACAGGAAATTCATTGCATGCTTGCAAACAGGCCCATCATTTAGTGAACTTTCTTTATCAGTAAATGTTAGTCATGTACCAAAAATAGAATAACATTTATCTAAAATTGAGATATATGACTTTATTATTAGTACCTGTCATGCCATAAATTCATTCTACGATTGAAGGACCTCAAGTACAACAACAGTAATAACAATGCATTGTGGACATTATGATGGCCTTTACAAACTCTGTTGGGGATTAAAATCACGTGCACTGTATTCTGAAATACTAAGCATGAATCATCATCATCATCGGTTCCTGACGCCAGCCATCTGGCGGCGATGGGTACGAATAAATGAACGCCCTCATCCTCAGTCATACCAAGCATGAATAGAGAAATCAAATGCAACATATTTCAACTCAAGCAGTCTTTAATGAAGACTGACTGACTGTTAGATTGCTATAAAACAATATTATCTTAAAATAGTATAAGATACTGAATAAGAGTGCACAAAGCATTAGGTATCACAGGTGTTTATTTCCATAGCCATCAATTAGCTATCCATTATATATCCATGTCATATCCCAGTACCAAGTCCTTCATATATATCCAAAAGCTGTGGTTACTGTCCTTAAGCTTCACAGTGATGGAGGTGAAGGTACATAAAGCCGCTCAGGTAAGCCACTGAACTAAGTCCGTATGTTGAAATATGAAGGTGGTTTACTAGTTTTGCATGGTCCTCCCGAGTGACCCCCACCCTCTCTGCAAACAGCCTATGAGTTTCATTTGCCTGTCACAACTCTTCAGATAGTCAAGACATTAAGTACTGAAACTAATTAGCACACACACCTACTACCAGTATTACTTACATGTCAAAGATTGACCAAGGTAGCACAACTCTGTAGGAGAAAATGCAGAGGTAACAGGTAATATAGATGTCAGTTGTTGATAAAGTACTATTAAAAGATCAATGTTAGGTCTGTTAACTTTGTGTGGCTCTGTGTCAGGTTTGGCTGGCCCTATCAACTGACTCTCATAATACAACCAGTGATATACTTTAATACAAGGTGATGCCATCATTTCAGAGGCTGAACCATATAGGCTACCTAGAATGCATTTTTCCAGATCTGTATTTTTGTTTGGCTAGGGACAGACTTTCAGAAAGGATATACTGGGGCAAAAACTTACAACCTTATAAACGATAGCCCATGCAGGTTTGAAGGTAATTTGATATACCAGAGGATGCCAATGTAGCAAGTTAAAGATCAAGGATGTGAGTTCAAACTTGTCCAGCGTTCTGATGGTTGCGATGGCCAGCAAGTTTTGAGCCCAAAAGCCTTCTGAGATACCTGTAAGAAGTGAGTTGTAGCAGTCAAGACAGCCTGACACTTGGGTATTAACCAGTCACAACTGAAACACCTCAGTCAGTGGTTTCCCCTTTCATACACAATTGTGCATAAAGCAGTATTGCAGACTCACTTCTTTGCAAATTGTGGTCATCACAAGCAACTCTGAATACTTTTTTCTTTAAAGGCATTACATGAATTTACAAATTGAGATACAATACCATATAATTAGGCATTGATTTTAATGTAACATCTATTTTAAATTCAGACATGAATTTAATATCAACAAACTTGCAACTTGTACACACTTTATGTTACATAGTTAACACTTCAGTTTAGTTAATTAGCATTAGCTCAGGTGTCATAATACCTGCTATCTACACATACCTACCTGTACAGAACTGTATACACATACAATGTACAATTGTACATACACCTGGCTGATTTCTTGAGCCTTGCAAGGTGAACAGAATGGGTTGGAGACTCTCCTGAGGTGATCACTTTGTAAACAACTGTCAGTCCTACACAAGCAATTGCTTAACACCACCTCATCTGATGCTAGTCATTAGATAATGGTGCCTTATTCATTCATTCATTCATTCTGAGAATTTATATAGTCCCTCTTCATGAGACCTACTCAGAGGCGCTCTCTGCACTAGCCTGTGTCACTACGAACGAAAATATTACATCAGTTTGCAAAACAAAGCGAAATATAAACACAGACATGATATCAATACCTGCATATCAATTAACCCACATTCATTTCAATCTCAAAATTGCAAACTGACACATGCAGGTAAGAAAAGCCAGCAACTCGTGCAATTATCATAGAACTTGTATTGTTTTAACGTTCAAGTTCTGGACTACAGCCTAACTATGCATTGTGGTGACAGCTCATGCTAAAGGGTCATGTCCCAACCAACAGAAACAATACAGCAAAATTCAATACAATATACAACACAGCAATTGAGGCATAGCCCTCTGAGTGGCTTAACATAATTAGTTTATCAATAAGGTCAGGTCACTCTGGCGCTCAATGCCTCAATTCATAATAAGAAGAGCATGTCCAGGAGAACCACATGTGGGGAATTATAAGGATACAGCTACAGAAAAAATCTCCCATGCTACCACTAGACAACCCTTTTCACTTAACACAAAATTCCCAAATAAGCTGTTGGCCCATATTTGACTCTTTAGTAGTGTTTCAGAGTTTATGATTATGGTTTAGATGTGTTAGACCTTCAACCAACTGCCAATTACTCATCAACTTCCTCAAAGGAACCACATACCCACACAATCAGTACATCTGAAGTGCTACTACCTGTCTGGGGAAAAACTTCTAGCAGATCTTACCTTTGTAATAAATTATCTATAAATGCCCATAAGAGGGATGTAAGCAGCTCTTAATAACACAGGCAATCACAAATTAGCAAACACTGTGGTTCAACAGTCAACACCTACTATTACTAGGGAATCACTTCATTTAAATAGAGATAGCAAATACTCAGCTGGCTTACTTGAGCCAGCCTTCAACACAGGAGATCATCATTAACTGATAATAGGATCAGTGAACCATGAAACACCCACCAACTTAGCCTTAGGTAATAATATTCTCATATGCACAATGCATTCATAATCCTGTCCTTCAGCACTTCCACCCCTCCCTCCTCCCTCCGCTCCCTCCTTTCCAATGCACTAGATAGGAATACACTCTTTTATCCAGCTGCTACATTAATCACACTGGCCACCTAATCAGACATTTTGGAGCCTCCCCCAGGGGCTGCAAAACCAAGAATTCAAAGAAATATTCTACTACAAACGATATTTATGATTCATGATATCCGTATCATTATCAATACAGGTGATCATACGAATAAAAGGTCTCTTGTTTGGACACTTGACCCCGCTGCCCTTTCCCACGCTTAAACCACATGTCCCTCTTCCACCTACAAACAGCCCCCCCGTGCCTATGAACAATAATTGTTTAATTATTGATACATCATTTTCTTTGACAGGGTCAACCAAAAGTGTGGGCTGAATCTAAAGGCTTTTCCTTCTGACTGTTTAACTGACCCCAATGCTTAGAATGGTTGATCAGCATAATAGTTGGTCATGCCTCCGGTGAACAGCTTCCTGTCCTCTTGGGTAAATATTCATATCAATACACCATAAATCCACACAAAGGAAACAGCTCCAAACTAGTTTTGCACAGAGAAAACTATGTGCAGCCATTTCACCCCAAATTATGTCAACAATTGAAAGGTTAGGCTACCTTAGCAGCAGAAAATCAGTCCCTTAAGCTAGCGCTGAGGCAGCCATGGGTATGAAGTGTTAGTGACTTCATTTTCTTAACCTCAGCATATGAGGGCGGTTGGCCAATCCTCTCCCTCACCATCTCATTTTCCCACCGACAGTGTACGGTCAGTGTACTCATTACAGCCGAGTTGGCTAGAGGGTACAGGTGGAGCAGAAATCTCGAACCAAATTTCTACCCTGGCAGGGATTTGAACACCGACCTCTCGATCGACAGTCCAGCACGCTAACCACTACACTATCAAGCACCCCAACCTTATACAATTGATAAATACTACATCCCTTCTGAGCAAATGGATACTTAGGCAAACTGTGACCACGCAAATGGATCCGTACCAAGTTGATCCTCTACACAAAACGCTGACATCATACCACCATCAGTAATTGAATAGCTGATAACAAACAAAGTAATGTTATGTCATTCAATTTCCATGTAATCTTAAGTCAGTCCATGTAATCTTAAGTCGTGTGTGTAATGTGATGCATCAATAATGCTTTAGTGCCTGATACCATCATCAGTTACATGGCACTACCAGATCCATAAACCAACAATGAAACCGGTCCCTTCTTTTTGTACACATCATCGACTCTTCAACTGATAAATATTACAGCATAATAATGGCTGACTATCAACTTATTTCCTAAGTAGACATCTCAAGGTTCAAGTAACATTGGCAAAATACAATGACCAATAAGCTGATTTCACAGGACTTCAGCCAATGCCTACTTTCTGTCTCAACTTCCCTGTCAGCCACCCACTACTCTTTCCCCCCTCCCCCAAATCATTCACAGAAGGGCCAAAAAAGCATTGCTTGACAGGTACTTAAAACTTTAACGACGAGCTGTACTGGTTTCCCAGTTGCTTTTAGTACACTCTCGACATCAAAGTGTTGAACCTGCTATATTAAGTAGCTCGATACATATACACAGACCTGACATTATTAATGTTAATATAAACATTAACATAGAACTTTAAGTGATAAGCCTATGTCATGTTCCAAGAAAATTCTATCATCCCGGAAGTAGCATGTATAAATAGCACCTTGGAGAAGACAGGAGTTGTCCCCCAAAAGATCCAGGTTTGCTACCAGAATTAGTCAGTTGATGCTGCCTCATCAGAATTCAATCAACTTAATATGCATCCAGATAATGTGGACCAGCTAATTTGCAATGGAAATTAGCCAGACAGCTGCAGACCAGGCTTTAGCCATGGACTCCTATAATAATATTATGCTACATGTATACTATACAGGTGTTTATGCACCTCCCCCCTCCACCCCATCACTTCTGCTATGATGCACAACAGAGTCCAAGTTCTACTGTTTGCTGATTTAGCAAAACCCTAGAATGTTAATTACTAGAATTCATTGGCCTTTCTACTTTAAGTACATGTCCAATGCCTTCCTAAATTGAAAACTGTGTCCAAAAGCACTGATATCCCAATAAAAATCATCCATCTACCAATGAAATTTTAGCAAATACCATATTATAAAGGGTTAGTGGTGAAATCAGAAGATTGTAATTGTAATCGAACATTTATAAAAGCGTCACTCAATGATTCAGAGGCATGCCTGACCCAGGTCGGTGCTATCATTAGCAAATAAAATGGACTTCAAGCATTTTCGAAATAGGGAACAGAAAGACCGAAGAGCTAAAGCGTTAATTCTTGTGGAAGGTGGTTCAAACTAGAGAGGCCAACATAAGAAAAGCTTCTGGATTGAAAAGTGGCCCCATGCATGTGAGGAACAACCAGAAGTGGGTTCTTTTGAATCACATTGGGCTTTTCTGCAGTCTGCATCTAGCCACGAAGCAGGGCCCTGAAAGCTCCTAGTTTTGTCGCTAGGACCAATGCAATAAATTATATTCAGTCAAATAAAGTACAGCTTTATGCAGGAAGGACTCGACTGGGTTGTAAATTTACATCAGATTTACAACGTTCATCTAGGTGAAGTTTTATCAGGCAGTCAGTCCGTTTACCAGGTAGGATATCCTAATCTAATATCTAATGACTTTCTATGGTAGTAACCATAACCATAACCACACTTTTTATTGAAACCAGTATAGAACAAAAGGTTTGACAAGAGAGATGATAAACAATGACGATGTTGGTTCAAAGGGAGAGTCCTAAAAGGGCCTAAGCCCCGCTGACAAGGGTCACCCTAAAGTAAATTAATGCTAATAATAGTACCATTATCATAATGCACAATGCATTAATCAGTGTTCATTTTAAGTGAAATCATAGTCAAATCAAAAGCTGAAGAAGCCCAGTTGAATCTGTGAATAGCAAGCCGATCTCTGAAAACAGGGGCTACAATCATATTCAGTACGTGTCCTGTTTATATACGGGCTGAACGCCCCAATTTTCATTGCCCCGCTGTTAACCAAACCCATATATAGATGTCCTGACTGAGGTGACCATACATGCTTTGATCTAATTTAAAATGTAACTGGGGAGAGGGTTTAGGTGAATGTTCAAGACTCTGAAATGAAGAGCAGAAGATCAGCATGGACTAGGGATCGATTCCCGCTACTCTCCCTAAGGTCGACTCAGTCTTTATTTACCAGATGGCATTGGTAAAATGAGCAGTAGGACAGATGGGCCTTTGCATGGCTGCCATACAAATGAAATTTGACTCCTGTAATAACTTGTGATCATCCGTTCATACTATGACTTGCAATCATACTGCGTTCATGTCAGTTTGAATCAATAAACGAAGATTATTATTATTATCATCAACTTTAGCAGAACTGTTGAAGACTGCATTTCTTTGCAATAATAAAAGAACAGTGTTGTAGAATTAAGTTCAATGGTCAAAGAAAACTCAAATTGCAGTGTCGTAATATTCATAATTTCCTGCTTGCAGAGCATTTTCAACATGTTCAACATTTAATAAAATACAGCCCGTAAAAACAAAGTTTTTTACTATATCCATCTAGTATCCTATAATGGGTCTTATGAAGCAGTTACCTCTACAAATATATAGTCCGCGTTCATTTTACGACATAGCACGTTTAATGAGGCAGCGCACCCGTTTCTGTTGCGCCAATGGCAACGCTGGCCAATGGCAACGCTGCGTATCGGAAAAGGGGATTTCCCGATTCGAAAAGTTGAGTCCCCGATTCTATAAGCTAGCCTTTTTGGGGAGCTGAAATTTTATAGAATGAAGTGTCTGCGAGGTCGAGTCTATCTGCCAAGTTTCACGACGATTGAATGATTGTAAGTGATCGAATTAGTCGTCGCAAGATTTGACTTTTTAGCCTGTGGCTCAAGCAATCAATCAAGATTCCCGCAAGTTAAACTAGATGGATAAAAAACAGACAGAGTAACACGAGGTATGTGTGTTTCAAAATAGACATTTAGCAGCCAGATTAAAGTCAAGAGACGGCAGACATTTTTATACTAAAAATTATGGGAATTACTATGAAAAAATTCTAGTATAGCTGGAGAAAAATTAACAGATTGCAACTTAAACTTGTAGAGTATTCTGCATTCCTTATTCATGGAAAGTAAGTCAAAAGATGCACTTCAATCAGTTCCAGAAAAGTGTCTTTCTGGGGGGCATCACTGTAGTGATTATAACAATGCTCCAGAAATGTCTTTTCAATTTCAAACACTTCATCACAACATCCACAGCCATATGGCCTCAAACTAAAATCATCTACATGAACATTACTTATTGAATAACTTCCAGAACACAGTTTTTCATCCGGACTTGGGTTTATACGCTGCCTCAAAGACATTTCAGGCAAGGCCTCTGCTGTCAGCAACACATTTTCATCAACACAGTTCTCATCATCAGTATTGGTGCTAACTATCTTTGCTAGGCTACTTACATGGCAATTTTCAGTCATGCCGTGATATAATTCACCATTGGAATATTTTTCTTCAATGTGGGAGTTCATGTGCATTTTCAGATTGCCACACCTTCCAATTGTTTTGAGACAAATACTACACTTCTTTGGCTTTTCTCCAGTGTGTGTTCTTGTATGGTAGTCCAGATTACCCTTCTGTGCATATGCTTTCTCACATGAACTGCATTTGTACAGCTTTTCTCCAGTGTGTGTTCTTGTATGGCTAAGAAGATTACGTCCACTAGCAAATGTTTTGAGGCACAAATTGCACTTGTATGACTTTTCTCCAGTGTGGGTCTTTGTGTGGCAGACAAGACTTCCCTTCTGTGTAAATGCTTTGTAACAGAGATTGCATTTGTATGGCTTTTGACGAGTGTGGGTTCTTTTATGATGTTCCAGAGTAGCCTTCCGTGGATATGCCTTATGACATAAATCGCACTTATGCAGCTTTTCTGTAATGTGGGTTTTTGTGTGCAAGTCAAGAATGCCCTTTTGCACAAAAGCTCTGTAGCATAGATTGCACTGGTATGGTTTTTCACCAGTGTGGGCTCTTTTATGGCATTCCACAACATTCTTCCATGTAAATGTCTTGTGACATAAATTGCACTTGTATGGCCTTTCCCCAGTGTGGGTTCTTTTATGACGTTTCACATCGCTCTTCTTTGCAAATTTTTTGTGACACAGATTGCACTCGTATGGCTTTTCTCCAGTATGGGTTCTTCCATGGCTACACAGATTTCTTTTACTTGCAAATATTTTTAGGCACAAATTGCACTTGTATGACTTTTCTCTAGTGTGGGTTTTTGTGTGGTTGTCAAGATTTCCCTTCTGTGTAAATGTCTTGTGACATAGATTGCATTTGAATGGCTTTTCTCCAGTGTGGGTTATTTTATGACGTTTCACATCACTCTTCTTTGCAAATCCTTTTTGACATAGATTGCACTTGCATGGCTTTTCTTCAGTGTGCATTTGTAGATTGATGCTGAGGTAGGTAGTCATTGTAACGCTTTTTATACAATATTCAAACTGGCCCAATTTTATCGTTTATGAATTCTTGGCTTGCACCTTCAGATCTTCAATAGAAGCAGAAAAGCTCTACTCAGAAACTAAATGCACTTTTACCAAAGAGCACAAACAGAGAGAGAGATGCTAGTCCAGCTATGACTTCACAATTTTAGCTTAGTGTTACCTTGGCATCTACTTGTTCACAACTTAGTTAAGTGATGGATGTGCACAGAAGTGTAAATTATAGAAATGAGCATAAGTGCATAGGAAAATAATATTTTCATGGCAAAAACTTGCACAAAAAGATGCACAAACTGCAGGGAAAGTGAAGAGACAAACAGAAAAATTAATTGTAGAACTGGAGATAAATCAGGAGAAATTTTATATAACTGAAGAAGGTACAAATATAGGAAAAATAGTTTTGAAATATAGCTTTAACAGCTGCTGAGGAAAATGGATCTTGCTCTGTTTACATGGGCTACCAGATAAACCAGCATCATCCATTCCATCCAATAAAGAAGTCAATATCAATTCCACTTGAAATCACTCAAGTGAAAATTACTATGTATAAAAAAAAGTTATTGTAGAAGAATGATTTTGGACCGCATAAGTCATTAATAAACGAAAATTTTAATTTAGAAACGCCATTTACATTTAAACTTGTTACTTATAAGCACAGCAGAAATGGATATAAATTAAACTGTCCCACTATCATCAAAAGTGGAGAACGAAATCGGCACAGTTGCACTCAATAGTATTTTTATCAGAAGTCCAACAGCAATTAATTGCTTTACAATTTACTCTCCCATCGAAACGAACTATTGATTAGTCCACTCTAAACCATTCGACTATCCAAATTAGTTTGAAGTTAATAAATTTCTCTGCTTTTGAGATGTTACTGAACTGTCCACCTTTTGTACATTGTAGAACATGTCTCTGTGTCAGACTCTACCACTGTATAATTGGTGACTTTCCTTTAGGAGTGAGCATTGGACACTGGTGGTCGCAAGTGAAGCTTTGTACACATTCACAGTAATGGTTGTTCTTGTTTGCTGTTGCTTGTTGTTCTTCTTGTTTGTTGCTGATTATTGTTTTTGTTTCCTGTTGTTGTCTGTTGTCATTGTTGTTAGTCACCATACTGATCACCAACAGTTTACAAAATATACACATATAAACATGTCATCTCTTGCATTGACTACTGTAATTCTGTCCTATCTGGTCTTCACATATCGACACTATAACCTCTAACATCTGTTCTCCATCTCACGCTTGCCTAATAAAAGGTCTTAGAGATCACAATACACAATCTCTTCAACTACACTGGCTTCCCATTCGTGCCCAAACTGCCCATATCTCTTTCAAAATCTCCCTCCACATGTATCATATCCATTCTGGAACCTTCCCCTCATATATGACATCCATTGTCATGCCATGCCCTGCTTCAAATCCTAGAGGACTCAGATCGGCTACGCAAGAGACTTCACCGTTCTTTGCACCAAGAGGAAGTTTGGAAATCATGCTTTTGCTGTCTTGGGACCCTGATAATGGAACAGTCTCCCAGTTACAGGTCGTCAATGTTCATCTGCTACTCAATTTAAATCAAAATTAAAAACTCGTAGATCTATTCTCATTACACTATGTCTAAGAACAGAGCAACAAGGAAGTGCAAGACTTCTCTTGTTAAAGCACGCTATAAATTTATATTGAAACTTGTTACCATATATAATATTTTATATATTTATATCGTATTTTTACCCTTAATTTACCCTTAACTTTACCCTTAAACTAAAATTTACCCTTAAACTTTAAACTTCTGCTGTATTTTGCAGAGTAGGCCTATATATTCAATGAGGTTTACATCAATAGGCATCAAAATGAAAAATTTCAAAAGCCACCATATGGGTCCTGCTTCTTAGCTCCATGTAGTTCATTATTCAACTTCATATTTTAGCATCTGAAATGATTCAAGCACAGAACATTTTCAATTCATCAACATCATGAACAATCCTGACCATCACTATCATCATCATTACAAACAGCAACAAAAACATCCACATTTATATCTATATGAAGAACTACTATATTCTTCCCTTAAGAGTGCTTTTGCCTAACCCGGTATCTGTGCTGAAGGTCTCAGCCATTTCTTCATCAAAACGTTACACACGAATACACAGCTAACATGATCCTGTAAGGACTTGCTTCACAGACCAATGGGAAAGAATTGTCAGAGTCACTTGGTACATTCTTGGCCATGTCAAGCTTGACTAAAAGGCAGCACTGCTTAAACTTTTATAAAAAATCTCCATAAAAATATGAGATAGCAAGCTAATATCAATCTACAAACAACAAAAATCTGCATAAATAGCCCACTGGGAGCACCCCTGATAGTGAATGGCGCTATATACATTTACATGTATAATACAATACAATACTAAATAAGAAAATTTACCCTTAACCCTCGGGCTACCAAGGGGGGTGGTTGCCACCCCACCTAGGTTTTTTTCATCTCAAACTTTTTCCGTATGGAATAAAAATTTGACCTTTTAGGTAGCTGTAGGGGGTTCATTTACACACGTTTTTGAGGTAAAATGTGAGATGATATCTCACACCGTTCAAAAGTTATACCCAATATACCCGAGGCACCAGGGGGTGGATACCACCCCCCCTAGATTTTCGACTATATCTTATGATCCGTCATTTAATATTAAGAGACACAAATTTTACCATTCTATAGAGGGAATGTGGGGCTACATTTCTATGGTCACTGAGTTGACCTGAGACAACCGGAAGTGCTCAAAATAAATAATAATACGCGTAATATGCGTGAAAAATGGCTGAATGGAAGGACTCCCCCCCTTAGTTTTTGTCTGTAGCGTATTCATTTGTCTTCCTGGAAGAGAAACAAAGATACCATTCTTTAGAGGGAATGAAGGGCTTCATTTGCATACCTACATCTTTGTCTTTTGAATACCGGAAGTGATCAAAATAAATAATAATACGCGTAATCTGTGTGAAAATGGCTGAATACAGCATTACAACGTAAACCGATATATATGTATGGATATATATGTATGGATGTACATTTATACTATATAAACATGTGTAGGGATGATTTTGTGTATCTTTTTATACATAGATTAGTTTCAAAACACACATAATCTTATATTTGTTTATCCAAAAAGTACAAAATGTACGCAATAATATACAATATTGCTAATTAATGGGTTCCGTTGTTAAAAAGTGATGTAATTTCGAGGTGCATTCACATAATGTACAACTAAATATATCATTCTGTGCAGAAATGAATGCTGAATCCAATGCTATATTACAAGTTATGATATGTAAAACCAAACACGAAATCCAGGGGGGTGGTAACCACCCCCCCCTTGGTAGTCAGTGTTACAAAAAAAGCTTGGTAGCCCTAGGGTTAAACTGTAATGCCTCAAAAGTCAAAAGCTGAATTGTTATTTTCAATTCTTTTGCCCCAAAGTGATGTTTAGGACTGTCAAATACTGCAGCACAGAAGTGTATCTAAAAATTACATTGATCATTGATTCTGCCCTTGCCAACAAACATATTTATTAATGTTACAACCCGAAAGGTTGCACATGGAGGTACGACACTAAATTATTTATCCAATGATGAAATAACGTGTACTTAGGTATCCGATCAGAATGGATTTAGATATCCAGGCTGTACTTGCTTTACTAAAGTTCTGACCCCTCTACTGATATCATCAATATTCAACAGGGACCTGTGAATTGGTAATTTAGCTTCTAGAATCAAATTAGTCAACAGTTCAATTTGATTCTGAACTGAATCTCAAATGTAAGAGGCCATTCTGATGCCATTTAAAATAAAATCCAAATCAAATCACACCTTTCCTATAATCTAACAATAGTACATAAGCTTTTAAGTATAGTCAACCAGCATGTATGCCCCTTCACAATGGTAGCAACTTCCCCTTTGGTTGGCACCAACATACGATCCAGTGGTCCTGCTACATCTTTTCGCTGCCTGAAAACATGCCTTTATGCGGAAACTTTCGCTCTGGAAGTGCCTCTGATTGGTGTGCACTGTGAGAGGCTCTTTATAAATCTTTGAATACAATACAATAAGCTGGTCTTTCTGATGCATTTTGTAGGAAGAATGCTCATGATCAATGTGACAAGTCAACTCATGAGAAAGCACAGTAGCCCAACCGCACGAGAACTTTCCTCTTGGGTTACATTGCTTGACTAATTTTCAGTTTCTCAGGATTCAACAGGATATATACAATTTCATCCGGACTTGGGTTTATACGCTGCCTCAAAGACATTTCAGGCAAGGCCTCTGCTGTCAGCAACACATTTTCATCAACACAGTTCTCATCATCAGTATTGGTGCTAACTATCTTTGCTAGGCTACTTACATGGCAATTTTCAGTCATGCCGTGATATAATTCACCATTGGAATATTTTTCTTCAATGTGGGAGTTCATGTGCATTTTCAGATTGCCACACCTTCCAATTGTTTTGAGACAAATACTACACTTCTTTGGCTTTTCTCCAGTGTGTGTTCTTGTATGGTAGTCCAGATTACCCTTCTGTGCATATGCTTTCTCACATGAACTGCATTTGTACAGCTTTTCTCCAGTGTGTGTTCTTGTATGGCTAAGAAGATTACGTCCACTAGCAAATGTTTTGAGGCACAAATTGCACTTGTATGACTTTTCTCCAGTGTGGGTCTTTGTGTGGCAGACAAGACTTCCCTTCTGTGTAAATGCTTTGTAACAGAGATTGCATTTGTATGGCTTTTGACGAGTGTGGGTTCTTTTATGATGTTCCAGAGTAGCCTTCCGTGGATATGCCTTATGACATAAATCGCACTTATGCAGCTTTTCTGTAATGTGGGTTTTTGTGTGCAAGTCAAGAATGCCCTTTTGCACAAAAGCTCTGTAGCATAGATTGCACTGGTATGGTTTTTCACCAGTGTGGGCTCTTTTATGGCATTCCACAACATTCTTCCATGTAAATGTCTTGTGACATAAATTGCACTTGTATGGCCTTTCCCCAGTGTGGGTTCTTTTATGACGTTTCACATCGCTCTTCTTTGCAAATTTTTTGTGACACAGATTGCACTCGTATGGCTTTTCTCCAGTATGGGTTCTTCCATGGCTACACAGATTTCTTTTACTTGCAAATATTTTTAGGCACAAATTGCACTTGTATGACTTTTCTCTAGTGTGGGTTTTTGTGTGGTTGTCAAGATTTCCCTTCTGTGTAAATGTCTTGTGACATAGATTGCATTTGAATGGCTTTTCTCCAGTGTGGGTTATTTTATGACGTTTCACATCACTCTTCTTTGCAAATCCTTTTTGACATAGATTGCACTTGCATGGCTTTTCTTCAGTGTGCATTTGTAGATTGATGCTGAGGTAGGTAGTCATTGTAACGCTTTTTATACAATATTCAAACTGGCCCAATTTTATCGTTTATGAATTCTTGGCTTGCACCTTCAGATCTTCAATAGAAGCAGAAAAGCTCTACTCAGAAACTAAATGCACTTTTACCAAAGAGCACAAACAGAGAGAGAGATGCTAGTCCAGCTATGACTTCACAATTTTAGCTTAGTGTTACCTTGGCATCTACTTGTTCACAACTTAGTTAAGTGATGGATGTGCACAGAAGTGTAAATTATAGAAATGAGCATAAGTGCATAGGAAAATAATATTTTCATGGCAAAAACTTGCACAAAAAGATGCACAAACTGCAGGGAAAGTGAAGAGACAAACAGAAAAATTAATTGTAGAACTGGAGATAAATCAGGAGAAATTTTATATAACTGAAGAAGGTACAAATATAGGAAAAATAGTTTTGAAATATAGCTTTAACAGCTGCTGAGGAAAATGGATCTTGCTCTGTTTACATGGGCTACCAGATAAACCAGCATCATCCATTCCATCCAATAAAGAAGTCAATATCAATTCCACTTGAAATCACTCAAGTGAAAATTACTATGTATAAAAAAAAGTTATTGTAGAAGAATGATTTTGGACCGCATAAGTCATTAATAAACGAAAATTTTAATTTAGAAACGCCATTTACATTTAAACTTGTTACTTATAAGCACAGCAGAAATGGATATAAATTAAACTGTCCCACTATCATCAAAAGTGGAGAACGAAATCGGCACAGTTGCACTCAATAGTATTTTTATCAGAAGTCCAACAGCAATTAATTGCTTTACAATTTACTCTCCCATCGAAACGAACTATTGATTAGTCCACTCTAAACCATTCGACTATCCAAATTAGTTTGAAGTTAATAAATTTCTCTGCTTTTGAGATGTTACTGAACTGTCCACCTTTTGTACATTGTAGAACATGTCTCTGTGTCAGACTCTACCACTGTATAATTGGTGACTTTCCTTTAGGAGTGAGCATTGGACACTGGTGGTCGCAAGTGAAGCTTTGTACACATTCACAGTAATGGTTGTTCTTGTTTGCTGTTGCTTGTTGTTCTTCTTGTTTGTTGCTGATTATTGTTTTTGTTTCCTGTTGTTGTCTGTTGTCATTGTTGTTAGTCACCATACTGATCACCAACAGTTTACAAAATATACACATATAAACATGTCATCTCTTGCATTGACTACTGTAATTCTGTCCTATCTGGTCTTCACATATCGACACTATAACCTCTAACATCTGTTCTCCATCTCACGCTTGCCTAATAAAAGGTCTTAGAGATCACAATACACAATCTCTTCAACTACACTGGCTTCCCATTCGTGCCCAAACTGCCCATATCTCTTTCAAAATCTCCCTCCACATGTATCATATCCATTCTGGAACCTTCCCCTCATATATGACATCCATTGTCATGCCATGCCCTGCTTCAAATCCTAGAGGACTCAGATCGGCTACGCAAGAGACTTCACCGTTCTTTGCACCAAGAGGAAGTTTGGAAATCATGCTTTTGCTGTCTTGGGACCCTGATAATGGAACAGTCTCCCAGTTACAGGTCGTCAATGTTCATCTGCTACTCAATTTAAATCAAAATTAAAAACTCGTAGATCTATTCTCATTACACTATGTCTAAGAACAGAGCAACAAGGAAGTGCAAGACTTCTCTTGTTAAAGCACGCTATAAATTTATATTGAAACTTGTTACCATATATAATATTTTATATATTTATATCGTATTTTTACCCTTAATTTACCCTTAACTTTACCCTTAAACTAAAATTTACCCTTAAACTTTAAACTTCTGCTGTATTTTGCAGAGTAGGCCTATATATTCAATGAGGTTTACATCAATAGGCATCAAAATGAAAAATTTCAAAAGCCACCATATGGGTCCTGCTTCTTAGCTCCATGTAGTTCATTATTCAACTTCATATTTTAGCATCTGAAATGATTCAAGCACAGAACATTTTCAATTCATCAACATCATGAACAATCCTGACCATCACTATCATCATCATTACAAACAGCAACAAAAACATCCACATTTATATCTATATGAAGAACTACTATATTCTTCCCTTAAGAGTGCTTTTGCCTAACCCGGTATCTGTGCTGAAGGTCTCAGCCATTTCTTCATCAAAACGTTACACACGAATACACAGCTAACATGATCCTGTAAGGACTTGCTTCACAGACCAATGGGAAAGAATTGTCAGAGTCACTTGGTACATTCTTGGCCATGTCAAGCTTGACTAAAAGGCAGCACTGCTTAAACTTTTATAAAAAATCTCCATAAAAATATGAGATAGCAAGCTAATATCAATCTACAAACAACAAAAATCTGCATAAATAGCCCACTGGGAGCACCCCTGATAGTGAATGGCGCTATATACATTTACATGTATAATACAAACAATACTAAATAAGAAAATTTACCCTTAACCCTCGGGCTACCAAGGGGGGGGGTGGTTGCCACCCCCCTAGGTTTTTTTCATCTCAAACTTTTTCCGTATGGAATAAAAATTTGACCTTTTAGGTAGCTGTAGGGGGTTCATTTACACACGCTTTGAGGTAAAATGTGAGATGATATCTCACACCGCTCAAAGTTATACCCAATATACCCGAGGGACCAGGGGGTGGATACCACCCCCTAGATTTTCGACTATATCTTATGATCCGTCATTTAATATTAAGAGACACAAATTTTACCATTCTATAGAGGGAATGTAGGGCTACATTTCTATGGTCACTGAGTTGACCTGAGACAACCGGAAGTGCTCAAAATAAATACTAATACGCGTAATATGCGTGAAAAATGGCTGAATGGAAGGACTCCCCCTTAGTTTTTTGTCTGCAGCGTATTCATTTGTCTTCCTGGAAGAGAAACAAAGATACCATTCTTTAGAGGGAATGAAGGGCTTCATTTGCATACCTACATCTTTGTCTTTTGAATAATTATAGTGATCAAAATAAATAATAATACGCCAGAATCTGTGTGAAAATGGCTGAATACAGCATTACAACGTAAAACCGATATATATGTATGGATATATATGTATGGATGTACATTTATACTATATAAACATGTGTAGGGATGATTTTGTGTATCTTTATACATAGATTAGTTTCAAAACACACATAATCTTATATTTGTTTATCCAAAAAGTACAAAATGTACGCAATAATATACAATATTGCTAATTAATGGGTTCCGTTTGTTAAAAGTGATGTAATTTCGAGGTGCATTCACATAATGTACAACTAAATATATCATTCTGTGCAGAAATGAATGCTGAATCCAATGCTATATTACAAGTTATGATATGTAAAAACCAAACACGAAATCCAGGGGGGGTGGTAACCACTCCCCCCTTGGTAGTCAGTGTTACAAAAAAAGCTTGGTAGCCCTAGGGTTAAACTGTAATGCCTCAAAAGTCAAAAGCTGAATTGTTATTTTCAATTCTTTTGCCCCAAAGTGATGTTTAGGACTGTCAAATACTGCAGCACAGAAGTGTATCTAAAAATTACATTGATCATTGATTCTGCCCTTGCCAACAAACATATTTATTAATGTTACAACCCGAAAGGTTGCACATGGAGGTACGACACTAAATTATTTATCCAATGATGAAATAACGTGTACTTAGGTATCCGATCAGAATGGATTTAGATATCCAGGCTGTACTTGCTTTACTAAAGTTCTGACCCCTCTACTGATATCATCAATATTCAACAGGGACCTGTGAATTGGTAATTTAGCTTCTAGAATCAAATTAGTCAACAGTTCAATTTGATTCTGAACTGAATCTCAAATGTAAGAGGCCATTCTGATGCCATTTAAAATAAAATCCAAATCAAATCACACCTTTCCTATAATCTAACAATAGTACATAAGCTTTTAAGTATAGTCAACCAGCATGTATGCCCCTTCACAATGGTAGCAACTTCCCCTTTGGTTGGCACCAACATACGATCCAGTGGTCCTGCTACATCTTTTCGCTGCCTGAAAACATGCCTTTATGCGGAAACTTTCGCTCTGGAAGTGCCTCTGATTGGTGTGCACTGTGAGAGGCTCTTTATAAATCTTTGAATACAATACAATAAGCTGGTCTTTCTGATGCATTTTGTAGGAAGAATGCTCATGATCAATGTGACAAGTCAACTCATGAGAAAGCACAGTAGCCCAACCGCACGAGAACTTTCCTCTTGGGTTACATTGCTTGACTAATTTTCAGTTTCTCAGGATTCAACAGGATATATACAAACTCTGGATATAGAGTTGAAATGCAAGTGCATCAGCAACATGCCATATGCCATCCAGGGATACAACCGCCTGAAACGCCTTCATGTCGATGAGCCTGATATAGATATATCGATTAAATCTGTCCAAAGGGCGGTTTAACGAAATCGTAATCGTGAACTCGAGATTTATAGCTTACAGAAATTTTACGACTTTGTGACTCAGCCCCATTGCTTAAACGCCTTCGTGTCGATGAGCCTGATATAGATATATCGATTAAATCTATCCTAAGGGCGGTTTCACGAAATCGTAATAGTAAACTCAAGAGTTCTAGAGCGCCCACAAAAAGCGAAGCCGCGGGAACCAGCTTATTCACAGACGTTTGATAAAAACAGAATCGATAGGCGGGGAGGGGTCAAGATCCAGAGTGTCAGGCAGGTAGACAGTCAGACGGCTAAGGTGGATGTTTAGAGTTGAAATGCCGAGGGAGGTGAGGGGAATCGGAATAGGATTGTGAAAAGCAGTGTTTTTAGTGGAAGACCTGTGGACAATGTGGAGAGATAGCAAGAGGTGATGTTTTGGTGAGTTCGTGGAATGGATCGAACATTTGTCGTAGCACTGCTGAAATGGTGAAAGTTTGTTCCAAAGAGGCAGTATAGCTATGGCTATGGAGCGATTTGCAAATTTAAGTGATGAGGTGACGGAAGGGAGGAGCAGTGTGAGGGTGGAAGAGGAACGGGTTGAATGAAGAGGTTTAACCGTGAACTTCTGACGGAGATAGGCGGGCTGGGAGGATTGAAGTGTGTTGAAGGTGAGTGATATGACTTTATATTCTATTCGTTCAGGACTTTTGAGTCAGTGGAGGGATTTGAGGACAGGAGTGATGTTATGGTGTTTAGGGTTATGGTGACAGCACGGGCGAGGGCATTCTGAATAGGTTGGAGGCGGTTTATTTGGGTGATGTCTATGTTTAAGAAAAGTAGTCTAATTTAGCGTGAACTATAGATGTAGCGATTGTAGATGCAGTATTGAAGTCGAGTATAGGGCGGATTCTACGAAGATCACGGATATGCATGAAGCAAGAGCGAGAAAGATGGGTGATGTGATCGGCGAAGCTGAGGTTTTGGTCAAAAATCACACCACGGTTGCGGACAGGAGAATTTGCCGTGACTGTGTGGGTAGGTGCAGAGTCAAGGGTGATGGAAATAGATGGATCTGGGATTTTCTTACACGTGTGTTGCTCACGGAGGCCTATGAGTATGAATTCAGTCTTAGAGGGGTTCAGACACAGGATATTTGATGTCATCTAGGAGGAGATTTTGGTGACTACATGGAGAAGATGATCTATGGAGTCGTAGAAGCTGTTTGGAGAAAATGAGATGAATAATTTGGTGTCGTCAGCGTATAGGCGATGGTCAACCGAGGATGCTTTGATGAGTGAGCTGAGTGGAGTAGTGTAAAGGATGAACAATAGGGGCCCGAGAACAGAACCTTGCGGAACACCACAGGTGAGAGGACATGCTTCGGATGAAGTTTCGGATGTTTTAACGGAGAACGAGCGGGAAGACAGATAGGACTGAATCCAGAGGAGAGCAGTGTCAGTAAAACCGAATCAGGAAGACAGTCTTTGGAGTAATATGTTGTGGTCGATGGTGTCAAAGGCTGCAGAAATGTCAAGAAGACAGCGACAGGAGATTTGTTGATGAGAGATGACTGAGACAAGTTTATTGTAGAGGAAAGTGAGTAGGGTTACGGTTGAATGTCGCTTGGTAAAACCAGACTAATGTGGGTTAAGGAGTGAGTTGGAAGTCAGGTAGTTATTGATCCGGGACAGGACTGTGCGCTCAGTTAGTTTAAAGATGAATGACAGGTTGGAAACAGGTCGGTAGTTAGAAAGGTTTTCTTTGTCAAGGGATGGTTTCTTGAGGAGTGGAGTGAATAAAGAGTGTTTGAAGAGGAGAGGGAAATTTCCAGTAGATATATAGGGAGATGTTGATTATTAATTTTTGGTAATTGTGGGAACAAGGATAGATTCGCAGTCTTTCAGTAATTAAGGAGGTATCATCATTATATATATATCATATATATATATATATATATATATCAAGCCGTAGCCAGAAGGTAATGATATATCAATTATACCAAAGGTTACTAGAGTGAGAACCAGATTTGGTAAAAATAGGAGCGTGTTTGTCAAGGGGCACGAACCAGGACTAAGCAGTTCTCAATTCAATACTCATGTCCACCACTTTGGGATTCTCTGCCTCCCAATTTAATAATGCCACTCGAGTACAGTAATGATGTAAGGGTGACCCTACTACTATACTAGTCGGGACTCACTGTAATTATGATGATTGTATGCTCTGCTTCTTTTGAAAACAATAAATTTATGGTTAAATATACTACACATGGCGCAATTGAAAGCTCAACTGAAACATTATCTGTTGAATGCATAAAATGAATATGACTCGATTGATTGTACCTGTAGTTAAGATTGTTTATGATACAACCTCTGTTTGTTTTGATTCTTTTTTGTTTTGATTTGTTTGTCTGTTTTGTTTGTTTTTTTGTTTTTTCGATTTTTTGTTTGTTTTAAATCTTGTACTGCAATTTCTTGTTATTTAGTGTTTTAGCCCTATCATTGTTATTTAAGTTGAATTTTGTATTAGCATATGATCATGCAAAAATCGTCTTTCCATCAGTAAATGTAACCTGGAAAAGGGGCAGATCGCACTGCTTGTTAGCGAGATTATTTTATCCTTTAGGGCTGTCCTGTTGACGGCATCGAAGCAGATTAACTTTTGAGTAAATGACTGATTGTTAATTAATTGTGCTGTTGTTGAATCAATAAACGGCTGATGTATAGGGTCAAGTTCGCACTGCTTGTTCGGGAGAAATTGTAATAAATTGGATACGGTACTCCAGTCTCTGATGTTGGGTGGAAGACAGATAATGACGACTGAGGTGGAGAAGGTGGAGGAAGACAGTAGGTCATCAAGAGAGGATGGAGGACCTAGAACGAGGTCGGAAGAGGAGAGATCTTGCATGAAGGTTTTACTGTTTATGAAGTTGATGCGGCGGAATGAATGAGAGATGGGTTCTGGATGTGGAATATGTAGTATGCTGAGGCGTGTGAAAATGGGGTAATGATCGGAAGGTGTATCAAAAGAGAAAGAGATGTCTGGCGATAACTTAGAGAGAGATGAAGTGATGATGAGGTCAACTGTGTGGTTGTGACAGTGGGTGGGGAAGTTGACATGTTGGATCAAGTTAGTAGATGACAAGAGTGTGAGGAATTCGGATGCAAATGAGTCAGATGGATTGTCGACATGTATAATGTATATTGAAGTCCCCTTTGATCAGAAATTCACGAGGAGTAGTGGCAGCGGTGGAGAGTAAAGTTGTGAATTCTTGCAAGATGACAGCTGTAGGACTTGAGTGTGAGGAGGAGGGCGGAAGGCGGTAGACATTGAAAATGGTTAGGATTGTGTTCGGGAGTTTTAGAGTGATTGAGGCGCATTCAAAAGATCGAAAACCATAGCCAGGTGAGTCAAGGACGGTGGAAGGTTCTCGAGTCAAAAAAGCGATGCCTCCACCAGTGATGTTCGTACCAGTTTTCGATTTTGAGGGACGAGTAGTGCTATGGAGATGATAACCAGAAGGCAAACAGTCTTGATATTGGGCATGGGTTGTGCTTGAGTTAAACCATGTTTCAGTCAAGGGAAATAAGTCTGGAGGATAAGTGGAGAATGCCAAATCTTTAATTTCTGCTGAGTGTGTAGGATGAAGTAATGATCGAATGTTTAAGCTGCATAGTACAAAGCTGGTTTTGTTTGGTTTCTGAGATGGTGTATGAAGAAGGAGGAGGAGGAGGCAGCAACAGTAGCAGCAGAAGGAGGCAAAGTTGTTATATCAGCATATAACATGATTTCCTCGGCCATTTTAGCCTCCTTTCTGTAAGCATTTCGAAAACCACACGATTCGATCGTGGTGTTATTGTCAGGTCTGAAGCGCCCATTAGGAATTTTTCTTCACGAAATGATAATATAGAATTGGACCTGCGATAATGTATGTATATATGTATGTATGTATGTATGTATGTATGTATGTATGTATGTATGTATGTATGTATGTATGTATGTATGTATGTATGTATGTATGTATGTATGTATGTATGTATGTATGTATGTATGTATGTATGTATGTATGTATGATAGGGTGGTTGCATCTCATATGGAAAATTTTCAACTTCAGTTGTTTACTTTCGCCAGCCGGCATTCCGTGCCAATTGGTTTAGAAGTAATGTAGCCCAAAAATTATCAGGATTGAACAATATCTAGGACTGCCACAATATCTTTGAAATTTTGACTTTTAAAGATAATTTTCGTAATTTCTAGTATAAGTATTTGATTCGCATTTTTGGACCTATGTTTAGTTTTCAACAGAAAAGCTGGATGATTTTACTTAAGCACAACTAAAAAATAATTTCTACAATGTTTATGTTCTCGTTGATTGTTTATTATTAATTGTTATTGGCATTATAGTGGTATTTGATCGGTGAGTTCCTGAGACCGATAATCACAAATCTATTCGAACAAGCATACACAAAAGGCTGCAGTGGAAAAAAAGCGAAAATTAGAATTTCGAAGAGTAATAGCAACCAAAAGTTGCCTAATGGCATGGATCAAACACTGTTCAAAATTTTAAAAAATATTAATGTCTTCCGCCCCCACCAGAGGGCCAAAGTTACGAGACAAAGCATTTTTCGAGAAAATTGTAGGTTTTCTTGTAAAATATTCTAATTTGAAAACTAATTAACTGCCATTCAATATACCGCTAGAAAGAGCTCTTAAAACTGAATAAAATGATGTGTTAATTTTCAGAATATGCCCATATTTGTAGAAGTTATTAACTTTTTACCATTTCCTCAAAAATAATAATAACTCTAATAAATAATTTTAATAACTAATCAGTGTAATCACTTGTAACCAGGCATGCAATAAATGTAATTGTGCTGTAATCTGGACCTACTGCAGGCAGTTGAATTTTTTTCTGGTTTAAGTATTCACTTTTCATTTTTGATTACAACTATTATGCTTACTGTTCGAGTGCTCCTATATTTGATAAAGGGTGAAACTTTGATGGTGTTGTGGCAGTCCTAAATATTAAAAAATTTTAATACAACTTTTTGTGTAATGTTTCTGGATGGAATGGAACCAAATGGAACCTTGGCGAACATTAGTTTCACACTTTTATTTTTAAGAACCATGTAATGTATGTATGTATGTATGTATGTATGTATGTATGTATGTATGTATGTATGTATGTATGTATGTATGTATGTATGTATGTATGTATGTATGTATGTATGTATGTATGTATGTATGTATGTATGTATGTATGTATGTATGTATGTATGAATATAATGTATGTATGTTACGTGTGTATGCATGTATGAATGTATGTATGTACTGTATGTATGTATGTATGTATGTATGTATGTATGTATGTATGTATGTATGTATGTAGGTATGTATGTATGTATGTATGTATGTATGTATGAGCCACCAGAACGTATGAGATGTCACTCTCTCAAAGACCAGAGTACAACTGACTAATTCTCAACACTCCCGAAGAAGGTACGTAATACATAAAATAGACTCTTCCTATACATTCCGATTCGTTTTACTATAATGTTCAATTATATAGAGTCTATTCTTATAACATTTTAATATAATTTACATTCCATAGTAAAAACCAAATTATCACACCTCTTAAAACATAAATCAGTAAGTACACAACTACACATCTATGAATATGACAGCATGTAAGTTTGCATGTAGGACCTTGTAGGTGTCTGTATGTATGTCACATTTTCTGGTTATAAAAAAGACAGTCAGCTCAGCAGTGGTATTACTTTCATTTATACTAATTTCATAAAATATATAGAACTACACTTGCAGTACGCAAAAACAATTGAATGGAATTTACATTTAAACAGAAAGGTCAATTTGTTTTGAAGCAATATCTGCAGAAAATTTAATTTATTATCTGACCTTCCAGGCATATTCCACTGTTAGAAAGATCCTCAATAAAATTGCAAGGCGGTAACAATCTCTATCCTGAATACTAAGCTGATTGTGAGATACTTCGCGGCGCTCAAACCCTCAATAGCTGACTGAAAAACCTTTTATAACTGTACCAAGTTGTCAGTGATTTTCCATTTAGGCCTACCGTTGCAACACTGCAGAGCGCTACGCGCTGGACTAATACCAGGCAGCAAGGTAGGCCTACACAGTTTCTACACACCGCACCTTGAAGTATGGTTGAAATCGAATCATAAAATTTTACAGCAAACGCTCAGTGGCAAACGAAGGGGGGACAGAGGGGGCGTAAAATTAGCTTTCAGTGGTACAAAGTAAGCTACTATGACAAGAACGATTAAAAGTCAACTACAAAATAAAAACCGGAGCAGTCAGGTTTCTTCGTTACGCCACTGCAAACGCTAACTGTGCTGTTGGAAAGCACAACACGAATTGGTCACGTCATAGGTTCATAGCATTGACGTAAAATCAGTGCTGCCAATCAGGTTTCAGAAAGAAATCCAGAAAACATAAAAGAAAGTAGGCCCTATGCTAAGTGAGTACAAGATGTCTACTTCTATTTTTCACTAAAGGAAGTTAAGGAACAATTTATAGCGAACTCGTGCCAAACATGAAAATTGCAACAACAACAATTTCACATATCAGCGTGGAGGTGGAGGAGCGCCGACCAACAAAAATTGGCGGCGGGGTGTTAGTGTTAGTAATAGTGGTAGATCTCGAGGTTGTCGTAGTGGCGGTGGTAGTGGTAGTAGTGGCAGGAGTAATTCGAGCGCTTCTGGGTAGATATCTTGAAGGGTCGCTATATCAAGTTTTTTGATTGATTGATTGATTAAGGTATATTTGTCCTAGATGGGTACTATAAAAGTGCTTTTCCCGAATGAATGAATGTTTTTCTTGTACAATTCAATCAAAATACAGGCACGAGTAACCAACAAAGATTAATAATAACGAGCCAAAAGCGTTCAATTTGGTCGAAGATTGGGTTTCTATCTGCCACAGGTGAATCGAAAGCTAAGTCAACTGCTTTAATTTTAAAAATAAATATTCTGTAAATGGTAAATTAATCTGCCTGTTGATAAGTGTTTTTGAAGTTGGTATTCGTTATCGCTAAAATGCATAAAATACTTCAAAACATCTTTAAATGTATGAAAATTTAAACATTTCTAAAACGTTTCAACCAGAAAGCTATCGGAAGGCAGAAGCTTTTTCCTGATAATGGCCCTAAACGCTAGATTTAAGATAATAAAAATAATATTAGTTTTTCCTATTACGTGTCTTGGTTCAAATACATTCGTCAGATGGCTTTAGTGAACTCAGGTTTTGGTTTTGCTTGGTAAACGAAAAGTGAATAATGCAACCATCAGGTGAAAAGTCGGCGATCATCTGGCGAATGAGCCAAGAATACTGAAACAATTAATGTTAACCCTCGGGCTACTAAGGGGGTGGTGGTTACCACCCCCTCCCCTACGTTTTTATGCGTATTTTTTTCTTCATATGGAATATAATTTTTACGTTTTAGGTAGCTGTATCAGATTCATTGGCGCACATTTGAGGTAAACATCATGATGGTACCTCACGCCGTTCAAACGTTATACCCGATATAGCCGAGGTACCAGAGGGAGGGAGTGGATACCACCCCCCTTAGTTTTTTGACCATAGCTTATTCAGTTTTCTTCGTAGAAGAGAAACAAAAATACCATTCTATAGAGGGAATGCAGGGCTTCATTTGAACACCGGAAGTGATAAAAATGAATAATAATACGCGTTATATGTGAAAATGGCTGAATGCAGCATCACAATTTCGCTGTACCTAATACAGACTATGGGCTAGTTTGTAGGTTATTGTTACAAATGAAGCATTATTATCTTTAAAATGTTCTTGGATACATAGATCAGTTTCAAAACACACACAATCTTATATTTGTTTATCCAAAAAGTACAAAATGTGCGCAATAATAGACAATATCGCTAATTATCGGTTCCGTTGTTAAAAATGATGTAATTTCGAGATGCATTCACATAATGTACAACTAAATATAACATTTTGTTCAGAAATGAATGCTGAAACCATTGCTATATTACAAGATATGATATGTGAAACCAAACGCGAAATCCAGGGGGGTGGTAACCACCCCTTTGGTAGCCAGTGTTACTAAAAAAACTCGGTAACCTGAGGGTTAATCTTGGTTGTTTTTCATATTTGAATTTGATCACCGCCATACAACGTTTTTCGTATTTGCAAGCAATGCATGAGCGTTTTCAGCCATTTTTTCAAATCTGTTTTGAAATTTGATCGCGCCATGGCTGCCTCAGTGACGATTATGATGCTTATGATGAGGACTATGACAATTGGCGTTTCTTACTCATGGAAACATTGGAATGTCTTTTGACTATGTTTTAAGAGAAGGTAACTTAACCCTTTTCTCAAGATACGGCTTTGCTGTTTGATGGTTTGATGGCATTGCTGCTCTGCGTGCACTTCATTCATTCATCCATTCATTAATTCGTAAATTTATATAGCGACCCATCAAAAGGACTACTCAGAGACGCTCCCGACTCCAGCACGACCAAAAAGTACAGTTTTGCGTTTAATAGGCCTAAAGAAAGCTTCACTAAGAGTCCCAGGAAGCAGGCGTATCTCCTGGGCCCACCACGGAAAGGCTCGATTCTGCATAGTTGCAGTTCGTGCAAATGGAACTAAGAGCACCCCTTCTCTGCAGAGCGGAGTGGGCAGCGACCTTGAACACCCTTGGGGCAAAAAGGCTCCCGCAGGAAGCATGAGGTTGACCCAACTGACATCGTCGCACCAAGGTAGCCATTCCGTACTCAATGCGCTGCCGGGTATGGAGCCAGTGTAAAGTCTTCATCATATAGCTGGAGACATGACCAAATTTGGGGATCTGCCAAAAATAAGACGCGCTACAGAGCGCAAGACTCGGTCCAGGCACACTAGCCGATTGGATGGGAGGCTAGAGTAGAGTGACGAGCAGCCTTGAAGGCGGGCTGTAATGAAAGAATGCACTAGGGTGGTGGTGGCACTAGGGGTAAGCGAACGGGCAATGGTGCGAAGCTGGCGCAGCTGATAGTAGCAGTTCCGGGCAAGGCGGTGAATGTGTGGAGCAACAGTCAGCTTCTGGTACAACAGGACACCAAGGTCGCGGACCGTGGTTGAGAATGAATAACCGGAGAATTCAGTCGAAAGTGCAGCGAGGTCAAGTTTAGCAAGTTGCTTCCGGTTGCCTAGCCAGATAAATGTGTCTGGATTTAGGCGCAGTCAGTTAGACGATATCCATGCATCTAGGGCGGCTAAGGTCCCACACATGTCCCGGACCTCTGAGATGGCGTTTGATGACAGGCAATGCGTGTACGCCTGTACGTCATCAGCGTATTGCTGACACAAGACCTCATGTGTCGTAAAATGTAAGGCAAGACCAGAAGTGTAAAGTATAATAGAAAATTGACCCGAGGACAGAGCCCCAGGCAGGCCATATTGAGCAGGGACCCATGGGGACCTAGCGGAACCATGGACCACACAAAGGGAACGGTCATGCAGAAAAGAGGCTATCCATTCAAGAATGTTCCCAGTCAGACCAAATGAAGCACACAGCCGCTCTAACAAGATCCCATGGTCTACAGTGTCAAATGCGTCGCTGACGTCGAATAGGGCCAACAAGGTGACCTGGGTCCCGTCAATTGCCCCGTAGACATCTGAGAGTAGTCGAAGCAGGAGCGTCTCAGTTGAATGGTGCCTTTTAAAGCCATAATTATTGACATGGCGGAAGCAGTTTCTTCCCATCTAAGTAGGGGACTTCAGTCTTAGAATTGCCAGGGCCGGTTTAACCACTAGGCGAACTAGGCGGCCGCCTAGGGCGGCACGCTTCTGTGGGCGGCAGAAAAGCTAAATAAATTTTTGGATTAAGCATTGCCGGCGTTTTGCCACCATTCATTAATAAATGAATACGAAAATAAGAAGTGACTTCAAACAGACCACAGACATTTTGAAATCTTAACGTCAGTCATGTGGCACGTCACACTTATACCCTTAACTATCGCAAGTTTGAAATTGCCTACTATAGCGACATATTATTTTGAAATGAAACTGAGACCGATCATCTGCAATGATCTCCTTCGGTTTTCCCAAGATCTTGGTTTTTAATCAGAACTTCTAAAATGGGGTTTTCTGGAGACCTTGTATTTTCACTTGAGTTTTTCTTGTTTTACTGAAACCCTGTTTTCATTAAAAGTTTAATAAACTTTTGTTAAAAACATAATTCATACCGGTATCACAGAAAAATCCAGTGCTAGTACAAAACCAGACACTAAAGATAACGGTTTGGATGATCGAGGTCAATAAATGGCGCAATATGTATGCAAGCATTGATATAGGCCTACTCAAGGATCCTGAGTGGCCGAGTGGGTTGGTGCCCGCTTGTCACGCCGGCGCCCCTGGGGTTCGCTTCCCGGTCGGGTCGGTTTATCAGAGATTAATTTCTCGGATCTTTACTGCGGGTGGCTCGGTCGCATTATAAACGTGGAGTACAATACAACACACAACACAACACAATATACTGGGGCGCGGTGGTTTGGGGTATGTTCGGTGCCTTGCAGCTGGAGGGTTGCGGGTTCGAATCCACCTCAAAGTCGACGCGTAGGGACCCTGGGCAAGTCCTTCACTCGCAATTGCTCATGCGCTTCGGCGTGAAACTCCGACTACAGCAGTAGTCGGGAGCGCCTCTGAATGGGAAATCTGGTAGGGGCTCTATAACAAGTGTTCAAATACAATACAATACGATACAATACTAGATTTAAAATATAGTTTTAAATAATGCTAACACTGCTGTACTAGGTATAAAAATTGAACAAGAGTTACAAGACGCCGCATATTTATTCGATTTGACATCTTCTTGACACTTCCAGTTTCTGTGGCTAATAATGAGAGAAGCTTCTCGAAGCTCAAAAGAAACATAATTATTTGCGTACGTCCATGCTGCAAGAAAGACTTGTTGAACTAGGCCTAGCTACCTCGTCAATTGAACATGATAGGCCTCTTGCTGGAGACATTGAACTGATAGAACTCTTCTACATTTGCTAAAGTGAAAGAGCAAAAGTAAAATTTTGAAATTACATTATAGTTATGTCTATAGACTTCGTAGAAAGTTCGTACGTAGGTAGGATTATGACTTAGTACAAGTAGGATTTCTACAAAGTGTTCAAACGAAAATGTGCACTGTCTCATTATTTAATTGGCCAGCATGTATTTACATTTTAAATTCCCATTAAACGTGCTATACCATACAGCATAGGCTGCATAGCTAATACAGTTTCCAGACTGTTACTGTAATTATGGATAACTTTTAAATTAACTTAGTTAATTTAATATAAATTAGTTACCCCGGTTAGGGGCGCAGCGCGAAAGGTTCGCCTAGGGCGGCAAATACCCTGGCGCCGGCTCGGAGAATTGCTCCAACATATTGGTAGTTGCTTTACATTATGATGTTTGTAATAGTGAAATATTGGTAAAAAATAATATTGCCCGAGTTAAGTGCATCAATAAATGTCATCAACTTTTTCACTGGGAAACTTACGTTAAATACTAGGTCAAATGGTCGTATTGAGAACTGCTCTTCTGAGTAGCTTCTTGAAAGAGCGCTATATAAATGCACTGAATTAATGAATGAGTGAACTAATGAATGAAGAGTCATGCACTAAAGTCATTTGTGAAAACTAACTTCTTATAATTTAGATACTTCTGGGTTTGTCTAAAGATCTCATTGAATTAAAAAGAGATCACAATCGCAATTGTGGTTCACATTTCCATTGCAACTTTTCAACAAAAGCCCTTCAAAGTGTCCAAGAATTGTATTATAATACAAGACAATGATCAAGCAGAACTGTCCTCAGATACATACGACTGTACACAGCACGGTTTCAGAATGAAACCGATGTAGCCTACCTTTTTACAGGTCGAAATCACGGTAATAATCAATACGCAATATCCAACAAAGAATGGTACATTAAGACATCGCAATAAAGTGTTACCGAATGGTAAGGAGACGTAAAATTAAGGTTGCAACAAAATTTCTTACATGTTCTGGAATTCCCTTAAGGTCAACTGCCATAATCAAACTCAATTAAGTTGCTTTGGAACCAAATGCCTTGTAAATAATTATTTCATAAGAATTATTTTAATTATTTCTCCTAGACCTAGAGGCCACTGAAGACTACAAGTCGATCAAGATCTTCTATCTGAACTACACTAACTCATAAAGCATCAGCAAACTGAATCATCTCCAGTGAGACAAGTTGGTCTTTGTGGTAACGCACTGAGTTCGCAATCCAACGGCTGCAGTTTTGATCCTGCTGTGCGAATTCCATGCGACGTTAGTGGCCATGCTTTTCGTCACACGCACACCTTAAGAGTTTAATGAAAAGCCAACCACGGCAACCAGACTGGTCATAGAGAGACTTTTCTTGCTAGACGTACCTTCCCGTATCAGGAGTTCCTCTTAAATAATTTAACTGTACACCCAAAAATGTATATCTGTTATTTTATGTCAATCGATTTTATGGTTTACTAAGGCAAAGCAACTGAAAGAATTCGCATCATTATGACGCGGATAAATATGTAAGGGCCGATATAAATAGTTTATACATTATAGAAACATCGAAGAATAGAAATTCAGTAGGCCCTACAACTAATTATAAATCCATACTTTATTATTTCAAGAAAGATACATCGAAGAATAGAAATTAAGAAAAATTAATTCTAATTGCATGTTTTATTATTTCAAGAAACTAATAATTGTATGTTTTATTATTTCAAGAAACTAATGATTAGTGCAAGAAAATCAAATAAAGAAATAAACGAGTTAGAATGGAACGTATTAACAATACGAAAATGTGTGACACGCATTCTATCAAACAAAGTAGGCATTCATAGCGACTTAACAGAGGCGAAATTGTTGCCTGAAATGTTTGTCTGGTATAGCTACGTGGAACAGTGGAAGTGTTCCACAATTGAAACAAGGTCATTGTAGACCTTAAGACAGCGTCATACCTCACATCGCTTATGCTTCTAGAATGACAGGCTATAAGTCAATCAAAAAGATATAGTGACAATATTCTGAAGCAATTCGAAAGAACAGGCCTTGCATATTAATGTCAATCTGTTATTTTTATGTCAACCTATTTTATGGTCTAATAAGGCAAAACAACTGAAAGAATTCGTATCATTATGACGTTGTTAAATGTGTTTCATAAAAAGTTTATACATTATAGTTTGATGCCTTTTCGACAAAAATGCGCAAGATTTGGCTTACTGATATTCAGGGCCGCTCGCAGAATTGCTATTGAGAATCTCTCCCGAAACCTTAAGATGTCGTTTTTATATCGGCAAAACGGAAGGTAATCGAAACTAGAGTCTGTAACTGGCTCATTAAGAATTCTGCAGCACCAATTATACATATAATTCAGATAAAGAGTAGAAGAGATGTAAACAGTAATCATTCGCTTTCTGTCTGTTGGCGATGCTGTTAATTTTCTGTGTAGAGTGAGAAGACCAAGCATAATCTGGATGTACTTATCGTATAACCCACTCCATTCGTTTTTCAACGGAAAAGGAAGAAAATGAGAGTACAATAAATTGACACGTGTAGCAGACGAGCAATGCCTTATTTCATGGACTTCCTTACATAGATCGAGAGCCCTTCTGTAGTTACAAAGAGCATTGCAGAAAAAGTTAGCCTTGTAAGCCGAACAGACAAAATAAGTTGCGTTAACTGGTAGTGTTATCTCGCTCAACGATATCTGTTGTAAAATAGGAAAGATTCGTGTTTCCACTGTGTTGGATGAAAATGAACACTGATTTCCTACATAATTAATTCTGTCTCTTATGTAGCAAGATGTAGACGTGGTCCTAGGCGCCAACGACTCAGCAAAGAGCATTGGATTTTGATCTTGCAAGTGCTTATCTTTGCACAATAACCAAAGCTGCTGGCAAAGTTCAGAGACCGAACAACGAAGTTGACATCGAATGCGTGTGAAACCATAGTCCATTTTTTGGATTGACAGATCAAATAATACTTCTGCCGATGTAATAACGTCTTGTCTGCAGTTTCGACCCTCGAAGGTGTGTAACTTCAACAGTTGAAGATGCATCATTATACCTTTGTGTAGATATTCAAGCTCTGGACAAAAGTAATTGTAACAGCTGCGATGCATTTTTGATTTCTGTAAGTATCTATCAGTGATCACAACCATAGAGATATTTGACAGAAAGGTCGACAGTGGATATAGGCTCTCATTATTTTGATTAAATAAGGAAGCCAGGATCCATCTGATACGTCTTTGGTTCTTTTCTTACTATCTCAAAAATTTCGTCCTCTTTATAGCTAAGTAGTAAACGGATTTCATCGTCGACGTCAGCGCTGCACGGCAAGTCATCCATTATAATGTGGGATGTTTCTTTCTATCAGCTTTTCAATTAAATCAAGAAGTAATTCTCTTAAAGATGTCACTATGTTTTTTTCTTCCCAAAACGCTGAAGGTTTTTCCTCGCATGCCCAAAGCATCAAAGTTTTAAAATAATAATTGGAAATGAAGGTTTTAATCTCACCGCCGCAGGCCCGAAATTCACGATGCAGCATACATGTAGCTGCCTTCCTGTGGGCCGTTCATGTTTCTCCAAAGCGTTGTTTAGCAACCTATGACATAACCTCCACTGCCTTTTGAGCCTCTTTCCCGTAAGCGTTTTGAAGCCCATTCTATTTCCATCAAGGTGTTGTTGTCAGGTCAGCAGTGTTATTTAAGTTTCAGTTTACTTGTCAGTTTAAGTTTTAGTTTAAGTTTTGTTTTAACTTTCCAGTTTAGTTTTAGTTATAGTTTTCAAATCTTTTCAGTTTTGGTTTCAGTTTTAGTTTTCAGAACTTTTCAGTTTTAATTTAGTTCTGTAAACATTCAACAATTAAATGTCATTTTTTAATAATAACATTCATTTTGATTAGCAAGAACAACAGATCTTATTAAATCTATGCTTCCATGTTACTGAGCTACAGTTTTAAGCACTCGCCGCTAACCGTTGCAGACATGTCCGCCACTCTATTTGTGCACCACACAGAAAAAGATTAATTCAGTTTTCAACTTTCAAGTTTAGTTTTAGTTCATGTTTTGTACTTTTCAGTTTAGTTTTAGGTACAGTTTCCAGAACTTTTCAGTTCTAGTTTTAGTTTCAGTTAACTGAAATAAAACTTTTCAGTTAAAGATAAAGTTGATTTCAGTTTTAGTTAACTTAAATAACACTGCAGGTCAGAAGCGCCTCTTTTGAATTTCTCTTTAAGAGAAGTAACATGAATTCGCATAATAGAATTTAATAATTATTAGTAGGCTATACTAATTATAGGGATGTAGTTCAACATATGTATGACATAGGCCTACATGACGTTGACTTCCTCTAACAGTTGAAGTCCTGGCGTTATCTGAGGATCTTGATTACTACAGAAAGAAATGTTTACAGATATCTGTTGCAAATTGGCCAGATCTGTTCATAGACTACTTGACCCACTTATTTTGCCAACTGATGTAATATATTCGACGATTATTCGTTACTTAGTATCAAGATTTGACATCATATAGGATAGAGCAGAGAGCGTCTCTGAGTAGATATCTTGAAGGGGCGCTTTATAGATGTTCAATAATTACATTGTACACCTTGTAAATTATACACTGTCTTAAAAGCATTTTGTGCAAGCACATGGGAGCATAATTATGTCTTGAACTAGAAATACAGTAGCCTCACTTCTGAGCTACTAATAAAGTTGCCTTTCTCCTGAACTACAGTGGATATCGAATCATGCATGAGATATTCGTCGCAAAGGCTGAGATTGATTGTTTTTACACAAGCAAATGACATGTCAAGGCTCTTATGACACAAGACTATAATTATCTTGATAACGTTTTGAAAAGATAAACATACTTCAGTTGTATAAGTCGTCTCGACCTATGTGACTAATATTTGACATGCATAATTATTATCCGACCATAATTATTCTCAGGTAAGTGAAGGAAAGATGAGCTAAGTACAATATATGCAATCTTATCTTTCAAATAAACTTAATATACAAACAAGTCAATCAATCATTCCTTTTAGTGTTTCCGGAGAATAGTTTACAAGTAGTGATCCAGAATAATCATAATCACCGATCAAAAGTTTGGAAATTTAAAACAGACAGATCACATGATTATATTATTAACGTTTGAGGGAAACAATCGGGTACCCAGAAGGGACTGAAGTCCCGCTAAGTTAGGGATACCCGTGTACCATGTTAGCAGAGGGATGACGGTTGAGTATATACACAAATAGCATTGTCAGAAAAAAAATTAGAATAACTGGCTTAACTAACAACACTTAACTAGGTCACTTAACTACTTGTGGTAGAACAATGAATAACCATATTAAATTTTAGATAACGCATTGACTATTGTCAAGGAGGTAGGCTCTGACCTCTTTTTATATAGGGCAAGATTCGGAAGAGTGCGCAGTGACTTCGATAGGTTATTCCAGGCAGGAGGACCATCGCATCTTAAAGTAAAATAACGAGTGTTAGTGCGGGCATAGGTTCCATCAAAGTAATCGAGATATCTTGTATAGTGAGAATGAGTAGCCTATCAAAGATCTTAGAGAAGTAGCGACTGAAGATTGGGGGAAGAGATTTGTTGGCGAAGCGATAGGCTACATAAATTCACAGATTTGTAATTTATTTATCTGAGGGATAGTAAGTATTCGTAGTATACTATATCTACTTGCAGTGTTAGTTATCAATGATCCCCAGCAATAATACGTACAACTCGTCTCTGTAATATAGATAGCCTATTCAGAGGAGAGGAATAATTGGAGGCCCAGGCGATATTACAGTATGTCAAGTAAGGGTAAACAAGAGAATAATAAATTATAGTGTATGCAGAACTCTAGAGGGTAACAGGTAGGATACACGAGCCAGAATCCCTATGTTCTTATCAACCTTAGTGGAAATGTATGTCAAGGTCTAAGGGTCTTATGTGATCATTCCAGGTTATGTTGGTTAATGTAGACCCGAGGAATTTGGAAGAATTGACTTGAGCAATAGGAATATAATCGATGATTACGCGAAATTTGTCAGTTTATTTATTTTGTGTTTTGTGTTATAGACTATGTATTTCTGCAACAGTACTAGAAAATAAGGATTAGGCATCAGCTCAAGTGTAAACACTTTGAGAGCTGGTGTAGGCGTGAACTCCTAAATTTCAGGTAGGCCCTATCTATAACCGACTCTCCTTATTTGCAGCTTCTCCCATCATATCTGACGCCGTTTTGCAGATTTCTAGCCCCTACAATTTGCCATCAGGAAATTTATCCATATTTCACCCCTCGGAAATTTCTCCCCACTTCTCTCACTTAAAGAATACATATAATTAATAAAAGCTTGAAATAGACAGAAAAAGTAATAGGTACGGTAATAAAATGACGAATATGGTATCCTTGTCAGACTGAAAGCAAGCCGGAAATTCTAGTTCAAGTCTTTTTAATTCATGTGTTGAGTCCCCATTTATCATATTTTCAGGTTAAAATAAGCTTCTTTTATAATTCATCAAAAGTGTTGTGTGTTATTTCTAAATTTCTCAAATGTAGGGAGTGAATTTCCAGGGCGCCAATTGTCCGTATCCGCCAGTGTGATTCTCCTTACATATTTTATTTTAGTTATAGTTACAGTTATAGTTAATGTTTTTTTAATTTTAATTATAGTTATAGTTATAGTTAGCATTGTTTTTTAGTTATAGTTATAGTTAATGGATTTTTATTTTAGTTAATTTTAGTTACTACTTAGTTACAATTATTAAGTCTATAAGCAAAATTGTACGTATTAACACGCTGTTTCACAATTTGCTCAGAGCTTTGAAAGCCTTTCAAGTATGGTTGCATTCAGCTTCACGAATATACGAGATTTCAAAGTAACTGACAAATTGCAGAATAAAAATATCGCATTTTTCGTTCTCATTTATGTCGAATCGTCTATATTGCACTTCCTATTTTTATTTTTTTGTACTAACGAAAATAAAGATGAATTTTCGTTATTGTTATTTTCGAGCTAGTTATAGTTATAGTTAATGATATTTTTAGTTATAGTTATAGTTATCGTTAACGAAATCATTTTATTTTCGTTAACGAACATTTGCGTTATCGTTATCGTTAACGAGAATCACACTGGTATCCGCTGCTACAAAACCTTGTAGATAGCAAGGTTGTTGGTTGCAGCTTTAACATACTCGGCCTAACTAGGCTACTCTCGCGGTTCAGTGACTTCTTATCTGTGTTTTGACACCGAGCCAGTGAAAGTAGTCAATGATCGTCCCTTAGACCTTGACATACAGGCGGTCGACACAATGGAAAAGTTGCAGACTCATGTGGCCTATATCTGACGCCCATATCTGTTTGCCCAGCGCTGTCTCAGTTTTAGTATCATCGTCAATACATGTACGATCTATTTAGGTCTCATCGATTCAAGCAGTCTTTAGAAGACCTTAGTTCTGTTGTGCGAGGTGACCAGGTTGTTCCGACGTCCCAAACATTCGTGGTGTAGCATAGTAGCCCTCCGGGTCGTGGGTTGATATTTTCAAATACAATCCATGGTAACTCATGACATCAGCTCCTGAGCCTTTCCTTTCTTCTTTTTCGTAAGCGTTTTGAAATTGTGTCTATTCGACCATGGTTTTGTTTCATGTTGTCAATTCAGAGGAGAGGAGTTTTTCCGCGGAAGGAAAGCAATATGATTACGCGATTACAATGCAACTGCACTTCCAAATAAACATTAACAACGTGCGTATATTATATACTTTTGTCCAAAGTATAGCGGTGGCGACTAATCTGCAAAAGCTAAAGATATAATAAACAGTCGAATCGTATTCGTAGCACAGCAATCGACGGTAACATGGAAACGCCTACCAAGAAGACTTTTACCTATGGCTCTTCAATTATGAATTATATAAATTTTATATTCTTAATGCTTTAAATTATTAAATACTTAATCATATAACGTTGTTTAGCGCCATCCTCTATAAGGCAAAATGCCCCCGTTGATGAGCTTGAAATCCTAATGATCGACCTCTGTAAATAGACGGCATATTATACGCTGCTTGGAGATATGCGAGCACTGGCTACACAACAATATGGGTATAAAATCATAACAATGACCAAAGACACGTGTACAATCTACATGTAGGCCTACCAAGAGAACTTTACCTCTTAAATTACTTTACGGGCACCGAATTGAACGCCGGTAAATAAATAATAAATGTAAAGTTCAAAATTATTAATTTAAAATAGGCCATTGGAACTGTAAACGATAAGATTTTTTGTGAAACTTAGAAACTCACCAAATTGTCGCTGTTTAAGAAATACATCGAATTCCAATATAAATAGGCCTAAGCATTTTGTATCACAATAATATAACTAAAATTCATCTTTTCAAGAGAAGACTTGTAATACATGACATTGTGTATATATAGCTAGAAAATTCTAAGCGATTCCAATAGAAAGCCTACTGTAATTATTATATTGATCAATTTTCAGTTCAGCTACATTCATCAGATGGCGTTTGTCAGCGGAAACGTCATCGTAATCGCGCAATTGACGACGAATGATAGGCTACAGATGGCTAAATTCATTGATAGCGTTTAGAAATTCTGCGGCCATCTGACGAATGAGCAGAGTATGAAATGTGAAGATTAACAGCTCGTTACTCATTATATTCAGCATCATTTTGTAAGCGCACAATAACGAAATAAATCTAACTGGCTCAATTTGATTGGTCCAGCAGAGACATTTCTTGCTAGTTTTTTCTTACCAGGCCTCACGTTTCGGACTTCTCTTAATTAATGTTAACTGTAATAGGTGGACATAGGCTATATTAGCATGAAAGGCCAGTTTTTTCATACCGCTTCAGGATAACATTGTGGCTATTTCTTTTTCAATGACTTGTAGCCTGTCATTCTATAAGCTTTCAACAATAAGGCATAACGGGATCGAGTAAGATCATGCCTATGTCCACCTATTACCTCATAGTCATCAGTTTTATAGTAGACTATTAAGGCAGGGCAACTGAATTTGTATCATGGCGTCGCTAAATATGTTACATAAATAGTTTATACATATGTTTCAATGTCTCTTCTACAACAATGCACAAGATTTGGTTTTGGCCTACTAATAATTTAATAGAG